>PISW01004497.1:0-22766 GCA_004023785.1 Mungos mungo
ATTAGGTGATTAACTAGTTGGTACTTAACCTATTAATTTCTGTATAAGCCTAATTACAGGAAATAGAAGTGGGGGTTTTGATTTTTTACGTTGCTTTTCTGTTTGGAGTGTCATTGTAACTACTGTATTGTAAATGACGGAAAATAATTGCATATGTTAAAAAAATAAATTGTGTTATATTAAAAAAATTAAAAAAAAATGACATCAGAAAAAAAAAATAAAGGGTCTTGGTCAGCTTTCAAAGAGTGTATGTTTTAAGATTTTCTCTTAAAGGCAATTTGTGCTTATTTAAATTATAAAATATATGCTTATTAAAAATATGTAGAAAATGGGACGCCTGGGTGGCTCAGTCGGTTAAGCGGTCGACTTCAGCTCAGGTCATGATCTCACAGTTTGTGGGTTCAAGCCCTGCGTCGGGCTTTGTGCTCACACCTAGGAGCCTGGAGCCTGCTTCCGATTCTGTGTGTGTGTCTCTCTCTCTCTGACACTCCCCTGCTCACTGTCTCTCAAAAAGAAATAAACAAAAAAAAATTTTTTTAAGTATGTAGAAAATTACAGTGAGATTTAAAGAAAAAATCATCCATAGCTCCACCACTCAGAGACAACCATTGTTAACATATTGTTATTTACTCGGAGTGTTTTCAACTTACATATATGCACTTGTGTGTAGAAAACTGTGTAACACATACATATGATTTACACTGCATGCGTTTGAGACATGCTGTGAGTGTATTTGTTTTCTGTCTTGTTTGTATTTAACTTTGATTCATCAGTATTTTCCAACAGCTTTAAGGTTTCTTTTCCCCTGCAGTTTAATGACTGTATGCTCTCCCATTTGTATAAACTTTATACAGTTTGCTGCCTGAAATTTCAGTGAAGCTCAAAAATACCCAAACAGTACACTTTTTAGGGACACATGTGTATCTAGTAAAACCATTGAAAAATGCCGAGGAAATGATAAATTCATGATAGTCATCATCTCCAAATGGATGGCGTGGGCTGTGGGAAGCTCATGCAGCGAATTGGGAACGTCTTAGTTCTTATCTCAGGTAAAGGTGTAAGGATTTTCTTTATTCTTTATAATCCAGAAACCTATACGGATGCTCTTTTGTATGTGTTATATATAATCATTGTATCCTTACTAAATATTTTAAGAACCATTGGATCATAGTCGACTCATTTTCCCTCCAGACTAATTGCTTGTTTTTTTTTAATTCCAAGGTACTCTTATGTTTTATTTGCTACTTCTTATTACGTATAAACGATAATATCTGTATTATTTTGTGAGCCAGGGGCCAGAACTCAGTTGCAGGGCTTTTGCATATTCGTACTGCCTGTTACTACTATTTTGTTTATTAGCTTTTTTAAATGTTTATTTACTTAGAGAGCACAAGTGGGGGGAGCATGTGGAGAGAGGGGAAGACACAGAATCGGAAGCAGGCTCCAGGCTCTGAGCTCTTAGTGCAGAACCTGACGTGGGCCCTGAACTCAGACCTGGGAGATCATGACCTGAGCTGAAGTGGGTCACTCAACCGACCGAGCCACCGGGCGCCCCTCTACTGTGTTGTGTAGATCCTGTTCTTGGAGTACCTCTTCCGTGCGAAGCATTCAGCTGGGGACAGGGAAGCCCCCTCGGGGACCTCAGGCCTGCCTCTAGGACAGTGTTGGGGGTTGGGGTGCGGGTAGAATATGTGTAAGAGGGACCAGCAACAGTAGTTACCTGTGAAGGCAGGCCTTGGACTGCTACATCTTGATGCAGTTTGCACGCAGGGCGGCTAAGGCTTGACCTTCCTTTGAGAGGACTTTCGCCTGATTATGTGCGTTCTCACTAACTTCCGAGGTCGTGAACGAACAGGTGTGGCGTCCTGGAAATGGCCATGTGTCGGTTGGATTATTCTCAGTTATTTATAGGCTGACATTTCTGTGCTTATGTTGTTAATGAATTTATTCCAACATGACATCTCATGGATAGTGGAGTGTATGTTTAGAAAATGATCACACACACACACACACAATTCACGTGATCATATTTTAAAACTCTGATTATAGTGTATATGCCTTCCAGGAATTACTTCACTAGGAATAATAAGTGCAGTTTTGGGGGAAAACGTTATTTATATTTTCTTTCAGAGTTATTCTGAAATCTTATTTTTATTTTTTTACAGAGCCACGTTAAATCTATAGACTCAGGAGAGACGAACATAGACGGAGCCGTAGGTGAGTAGACCGTGGGACATGGACATCCGTGTTTGGAGTACTTGGATGTAGCGATTTTGAACATGAAGATAAACACCCGTAATAATTACCTGTATCCCCAGGACTGATGGCATCGGAAGAGTTTATCAAGATCACCTTGTCGGCTTTTGAAGCGATAATACAATATCCCATTTTGTTGAAGGACTATTGCTCTACGGTCAGTTCTGGCAGCTTGTGAGAAAGATACATATTTTTTCTTTTTTGATGTTTATTTGTTTGTTTATTTTTTCTTTTATAGTTTATTGTCAAGTTGGTTTCCATGTAACACCCAGTGCTCTTCCCCACAAGCGCCCTCCTCCGTGTCTGTCACCCCCCTTCCCTTTGCCCCCTCCCCCATCAGCCCTCAGTTTGTTCTCAGTATTTACGAGTCTCTCATGGTTTGCCTCCCTCCCTCTCCCCAACTATTTTCCCCCCTTCCCCTGCCCCATGGTCCTCTGTTACGTTTCTTCTGTTCCACTTTTGAGTGAAAACAAGTGGTATCTGTCCTTCTCTGCCTGACGTATTTCACTTAGCATGACACCCTCGAGGTCCATCCATGTTACTACAAATGGCCAGATTTCATTCTTGTGAGAAAGATGTTTTTTTGTTTGCTTGGTAATTCCGTTTACCAAGTTTACATATGCTTGGTTCGTCTGTATTTCTCACATGAAACAACCGTTCAGAAAAGCTGCTCCTCTGACCAGATGAACCTAAGAACTGCTTTCCTTCCTGATTGGAAGGAGCTTTCCTTGGAGTTTTGGTTGCTCATTATTCCCTTTCCCTTCTTGTCCACACCTTACCCCCAGCTTGCTGATTCTTACTTCTTTCCCGGTTATCTGTTGTGCCCAACTGCATCAACTCCCAGAGCAGAGTTTTTCCACCTTGGCTCTGTGGGGACTTGGGGACGGATGGCTCCCTCGTGGTGGCTGTGCTGGGGACTGAGGGACAGTTGGCAGTGTCCTCACCTCTGCTCACTAGATGTGGGCGGGACTCCTTCCCCCTCAGTGACAAATAGAAAGGTCTCTACGCATGGCCAGAGGTCTTCTGGGCGGAGAAATTGCCCCCATCTCAGAACCTCTGCCTGACCCTGATGCTTCGTGAGCCAAGCACTCACTTTAGAGGAGGGAGGAAAGGCTTTGTGATCTCATTCTCTCCCGCGGAAATCCTCCAGAAAAGAAGCCAGGTAAGACGAGAACCCTAATTATCATTCTCCCGTTCTCTGTAATGGTTCTAGGGGTTGACTGAACTCTGCAAGGCCGCTCTAACTGGGGTCCTTCAAGTGCTTGCAAGTCAGTGGTGCCTGGGCTGGAGTCCTCTGGAGGCTCCCTCACTGCCGCGTCTGCTCCAGCCGGGACCCCTGTCCATCCTCTGTGTGGTCCCTCCAACAGAGTGACTTCAGGGGGGCCTGACGACTCACATGGCAGCTGGGCGCTCGGGTCACGTGTTCCAAGAGAGGGAATCAGTATTTTCTGAGCGTAGAAAATGTCTACCAATTCTTCATGGTTGTCTCCTCCTCTTCCCCCTCCTCCCCCTCCCCTCCTCCTCCCCCTCCTGCCCCTTCCTCCCCCTCTCCTCCCCCCCATTCAAATGCATATAGTTTAATATTGTAAAACCAGCGCTGGAGAAATCGCCACTCAGTTAAAAAACCGTGATCTCAGCTCCGAATTCCCGCAGCCACGATTCCTTTCCTCCCTGGGGAAGGGGCTGCTACCCTGACTTCCTTAGCGGTGATTCCCACGCAGTCCTAAGCTGTGGAGGTCAGTGTCGCCTGCTTTCGTACTTGGTGTCAGGACCGTATGTATTTATCTGTGACTTGCCTTTTGGGCTCAGTGTCTGTGGGACATCCTCCTTGTTATGTATCTGTGTGGTCTAAGTTTTCACCAGTGTATTGGAGCCCAGTGTCGATTATGAAAATACGCAGATATCACGGTTTACTTATTTATTCCCGATAGACAGTAGGCTCTTGCTAGCTTTTGGCATTTACAAAATATTGCAGTGGAGTTCTTGTTCATGCATTTTGCACCACACGAGCGTGCAGG
This sequence comes from Mungos mungo, assembly GCA_004023785.1. Taxonomy (NCBI): domain Eukaryota; kingdom Metazoa; phylum Chordata; class Mammalia; order Carnivora; family Herpestidae; genus Mungos; species Mungos mungo. The sequence continues at coordinate 4,275 of PISW01004497.1, forward strand.
ACTTCTAGGATACATACTCAGGAATGGAATGAGTGCTCGTAGAGTATATGCAGACTGATTTTGTCTAGAAAATGCCATCGTGTTTTCCGGAGGGGCGGTCGTAGTTATATTCACACCAGCAGCGCAGTACCTGCTTGCCGCCTCCTTCTCAACTCTTGTTACTTCCGGCTCTTAAATGAATGACTATGTAGTGATATTTCACCATAGTTTTAAATGGTAAGATCAAGACTACTCCGGAGGCTGAGTCGTTTTCCAGTGTTTATTGGCTTTTGAGAATATGCTTTTATGAAGTTCTTGTCCATGTGTTTCTGTGATTTTGATTTTGACTTTTGTGTCATTTTTCTATAGCTTAGGTGTGTATAAATCTCCTTTAAGGCTATTACGAATTTGTTTATTTCTCCTTGTGTAATTCTGTTCTTGTTTTATGTATTTTGAGGCCATGTTATCAGTGCACGAAGATTGAAAATTGCTTTGTTTATGAAATTGACCTTTGTGTCATTGCGGAGTGACCTTAATTCCTAGTAATGCTTTTTGCCTAAAGGCTTGTTTTTAGCTCAATTTAATATAATCACAAACACTTTCTTTTGCTTAATATTTGCTGACATATCTTCTTTCATTCTTTTCATTCTAACATCTCTCTATCCTTATATACTAGATCTGTGTCATGTAACTATCATATAGTATTATAAGAAATCTAAATTGACCAGTATTTAACTTTTCCCTGGAGCATATGCTCCATTTATGTTTAGTATAATTGTTAGTATATTTAAATTCACTGTACCATTTTCTTTCGGACTTTTCCATACATATTTTCACTTTTCCCACCTCTAATTTCTCCTCTTTTGTAGTGATTTGCTTTCTTTTGCATTAATTTTTTTCTCTATAGAAGGTTGGTGTTTAGATTCTCTCTCCCTCTTCTTTTACTGCTTACCCTAAAATTTACATCATGCATATTAACTTATTAAAAGCTGAACTTAAAAAAGAAGCTATCTTTTCTTTAAGTAAAATACAGACCTTAGCCAACAAGTTCCCCCATGATGTATGTTGCTTTGCCTGATACTTTATAGTCTATCTTGTTCTGTTTCTTTCTCTTTAATTCTTTCATTATTAAGTAATAAAATAATACTCATTCCTCCTGTGGTACAATGTTCAATTACATTTACCCACATATGTACTGCCTTTTGTTCTTGCTGTCTGTTTTGTTTTTCTTTCTTCCTTAGTTCTGGCCCCGCCTCTTCCTGCCCGTGGTGCATCCTTCACAGCTTTCCTTGGCTTGGGGGTGCCACTGGCACCCTCTTTGTCAAGTCATGTCTTTTTGAAGGAGATTTTTCCTGAGTATTAAATTCTAGGTTGGCAGTTATTTTTGTTCTTGGTTAGTACTGTGAAGATATTATTTCATTATCTTATGTTCTGAATTTTCCTGTAGTCTGCTTTTCCTGTGAAGATAATCCATCTCTTTGTCCCTTGTCTCCATTTAGGACTAACTTTTGGAGGAGAGAGGAGGGTCTTTGGTTTTCTGTAGTCCCACTCTGATGTATCTGTGTACCTCTTTATATTCTGCTTAAGATTCTCTGTGCCTCTTGAATCTATGGATTGCCCTTTTGCATCAATTCTGGAAAATTCTCAGCCATCATCTCTGTTCATTCTCTCTCTCCATTCTTCTGTCTCCTTCAACTCGGACCACATATACATTAAACTTTGTGAGTGTATTTTCTGTACTTGCTGTCTTTCTCCGTATTCCGTACGTTTCTCTCTCAGTGTTATATTCTGTGAGGTTTATTTCCATCTTCTGTGTCCAGTCTCCTGCCACATATTGCCGTTGACTTTTTAATTACGGTTCTTTTCCATGTGTCGAAGTTCTTTTACCACTGGAAATTCTGCTTGTCTGGTTTTCAGCCTACTGTACTGCTTTTTCAGAGCTTCCTGTTCCCTATAGTTATCTTTCGGTTTGTGGTTTATTTTTGGTTTGTGGTAATAAATAATCCAGTTTGTGGTTTATTTATTCACATTTGTTAGATGTGGCTGTTGTACACAGTGTCTGATAATTCCAATATCAGGAGACTGATGCGCGATGGTGTCTGTTCCATGTTGTCCATGTACAACTCATCTCGTTTCCTTGGAGACCTTACTCATGTTTACTGCCTGTTAGGTTGTTGGCCTTGAACTCTGAGGGCATTTCCTGAAGCCTGTTGTGGATGTTCCCTCCTCCAAGAGGCTTCGTGCTTTGTTTGGGGCCCTGCCAGTCAAGGCTACCTCAGACCAAGGTCATTTGTACCAGGTGTGCGAATCTCTGAGGCTAGAGGTCTGAGACCATAACTCCCCAGGGCAGCCTCCTCTGCACTTCCCAGGAGTGTGAATGTGTGTGGAGGGTTCGTGAGTGGATCTCATTTCTCCATCACTGAGAGTGTGATACCCCCTCCCCAGTGCCCAGCTAGGGTAGGAGATTCACAGAACTGCATGTGCTGGGAAGACCGGACTCAGACCTCTCTGGCCCTGGTGGCCCCCACTGGAGCCTGTGCTTGGGCGAGTGGCAGGTGCCGCCAGGGTGCCGCCAGGGTGCCGCCAGGGCTGTGCTCTTGTCTTCTCCTCCACTCTGGTTAAGACTCTCATTCAGAAATTGGTCTGGAAGTTCCCCCACCATCTTTTAAGGTCTTGTTTTTTTACATTTTATCTGGCATTTTCCCTTATTTTCAGTGACAGGCTTAATCCAGGTAACCATATCCACTATTACCAGAAGCTCTGTTCTGGCAATGATTTCCAAGTATTGCTCCAATATTGCTTATTGATTCCTTACTCTGAAGAATGAGAACCCCAGGGATAATTTGTTAAGATCTAGTATTTACAAATATCTGTACCTATGTGTATTTAGACATTTAGTTTATTTGCTAAACATGAAATGCCATCATCATCATAATTGAAACTACAGCCCATAATATTATGCTAGGAAAGGTATCATTTGCAACTCATGGGCTTCATAAAAATATTTGTTAATGCTATAGCCTATGGGAAGTTTTCTAATCGCCTCTTCTTGAGCATGACTGGCATACCTGAGGTGGAAGAGCTAGCTCTCTACGGAGCGTAATCGTTGTTTGAAATGGTAGCGCAGACTATGTTCAAGGCTGCTGATCGATACTTTTTTATGTGAAGTGATTACATATGTTTAATTCTTGATGAGCACAATTGCTTAACTCAGATTTTTTCCAGAGTTTAGACCATGTTAGTTGCTGTGAGCTGGAAATCAGCAGCGTGGCCCACGCAGGAGGCAGAGACACACAATGATTTGTATTGTACAGACAACTCGCTCCCGTTCGTGGGGGTTTCAGAAATAACGTAACTAACAGCAAGGGGAAAATAAAGGCAAATAAAGATGATTCTTTATTAGAGAATTCTGGAATAATATACATAAATCACCTGAAGTATATTTCAATTTCTTTGACTTAAAAAACTAAGCTAAGTGGTAATACTGTTTTTTGAATGAAAACCTGTCCCTTTGTAAGTTTTTAAATTAAAGGCAAGAGGCTAATACATATTGAGTAATTTATCTTTAATTAAACCAGATTTTTGAACTCCTATTAAGAGTTGGTGAGGTTTTAGAATGTGGAACTCTCAGAAACTTCTAATGGGAATGTAAGTTGGTACAAATACTTTAGAAAAATAGTAGTAGTTATTGATGCTGGACATAGTATATGACACTGATTCAGCAATTTTACCTCTAAATATACATTCAGTAGAAATATGGGCATATGTTCACCAAAATACATAGAGAAGGATGCTCATAACTCAAAACCGGAATCTATCCAAATGCCCATCTCCGCAATCTAATGGATAGATAAATTTTGGTTTAGTCCTATGATAGAATACCTCAGAGCAGAGAAAATGATAAATCACTATAGTTAAGAACTTGGCTAAATCTCACAACCTAATGCTGAGACAAAGATGGCAGATACAAAATACCGTGATCCAGTTGCATGAAATTTGAAAACAGAGTGAACAAGCCTGTTACCAGTCGGGATGGTGGTCATTCCTGGGGCAGCTGGTGCCGGGAGGGGCTGCGAGAGGGCTTCGCAGTGTTCCGGCAACGTCTTTTTCCGATCTGGCTGCTGGGTGCAGGAGTGTGGTCATCTTGTGAAAGTTAGCGGAGACGTGTGCCTGAGGATCAGTACACCTCTATGTGTGTGTGTTATATTGAATTAAAAAGTTTATGTAAACGTAAAGCATTTTTCAGAAACATAATTTGTAATTATAATTATAAATCCTTAAGCAACTTTAAGACCTTAGACAAATAATTAATTAATAAATAATCTTTGGATGCCTAAAGAGTTTCTAAATAAGAAACAGTGGTCAGTAAATATAATTTTTACTTCATTTTTTTACAAGGGCAGTAGCTGAACAAAATTTGTAAATGCCTTTGAATTATACTTTTTAATTATACTTTAAAAGTGTTTAAATTGTATGACATAAATACAAGTAGACAGAAAAGTATATAAGTTATTCTTTATTTTGAGAGAAAGAGAGAGACAGAGCATGAGTGGGGGAGGGGCAGAGAGAGAGGGAGACACAGAATCCAAAGCAGCTCCAGGCTCTGAACTGACAGCACAGAGCTCGATGCAGGGCTCGAACCCACGGACTGTGAGATCACGACCTGGGCCAAAGTCAGATGCTTACCTGGCTGAGCCACCCAGGTGCCCCATCAGAGGTAAATTTAATTTGATCTACACTTTATTTTATTTAATAGAACTAATTGTAAAGATATAGTTCAGTACTTTAAATTCATTTCTATTTCTTATTTATACATTTGTGAATTCTAAATGCATACAAATGAGGGCATATACTAAATCCTTTACTGGAGATTGTTACATGAATAATGTACAAAAGTAAAATTAAAATTTATCTTTTTAATATAAAATAATTAGGTTATTTTATACTCATTAACAAAGATTTTTGTTAATAAAATAGTCTGCTAAATTTCCAAATGTTTTTCATAAATAAGTAAAAGTGTATAGATCTTGGTAAATGTAAGCCCCCCCTTTTATTTTCAAAGTAAATGATAAGAATTAGCATATCTATTATCCTGTTTTAATTTCCTATTGCTTCTGTAGAAAATTATCAACATTTTAGGGGCTTCAGACAACACAAATGTATTATGTTATGGGTTTGGAGGTCAGAAGTACAGAATGGGTCTTTGGAGTAAAATTAACGTGTCGGCATACCTGTGTTCCTTTTGGAAGCAGTAAAGAAAGCCAAAAAGGAAAAACCTTTTCCCTCACCTTTCCCAGCTCCCAGGGGCTGCCTGTACTCCTTGGCTCGTGCGTGACCTCTTCTTCCATCTTCAAAGGCGACAGTGGCATCTTCAAATCTCTGTCTCTCTCCTGTCTCTCTGACCTCTGCTTTTGTTGACACATCTCCTCCTCTGACTCTGATCCTCCTTCCTCCCTCTTATGAGGAGGCCTTCTTATTCTGTTGGGTCCAGCTGTCTAACCCAGGATAAACCCCTCAAGATCCTTGACTTAATCACATGTACAAAATCCCTCTTGCCGTGTAAGGTGACAAATTATCAGATTCTCGGGATAAGGATGGAGGACATCTTTCTGTCTACCGTCATTCTATGTACCAGAGATTCCTCTTTTTATCAATGGCTTCATGACTGAGATCATTTTGGTGCTCAAATTATACCAGATTTGGCCAGTATAAAGCCTTTCGAATTGGTTCCTGTGTCCTTGTGACATACCCCATCGTTTTTTTTGAGTGATTTTTTTAACTTGTTGGCACAAGATACTCTTGGCTTGGCTTCTAGCTTCTCTGCGCTGGCCCAGTCATTTTGCAGTCAATTCTCAGAGGAGCTGTGGCTGCTTTTAGTGGGAGGTGGCATTAGAAACCACAGTTTAGGGCCCTAAGTGTGCTTCTCTTTCCTGGGCTGTCTTAGCTTCTCAGGAACGTATACATAAAACAGAACTGGGAAATGGACACGGTACATACACATGTGAGCACACACAGCACACTCGTACGTGTACATGATATATACCTGTGCATACATGCAGACACACACATGTATTTTGAGATGAGTTCACACTAATAACTTCAGATCCAGTCCATGTCCATATGATTCCTTCTGTCTACTCTCTGCTGTGTTCCTGAGGTGCTTGGATTGGTCCTCTTCCCCCTCTATGAGTGTGGTTATAATACTCAACAGAAACACAGTTGATTCGTTTTCAGTTTGTTTTCAATCGTAGGCTTCCTTTTCCCCCTTCTTGTCCTTCTTATCTTTTGAATACATGTAAGATTAGCATGCTTCCAAAAGTCCAAGCTATAGAAACGGATGGATTCAGGGCAGCGTCCTTCCACATCAGTTCGCAGAGCCCTTCCTCGCCCTTCGCTGGAGCGGCGCAGTCCTCTACCCCGTGTGTGCGTGTCAGAGGTTATTCAGTCACCTCCTGTGTGGGGACCTTTAGGTCGTGTCTGATATTTCTCAGTCACAAGCAAATAGCCCCGTGCACATGCAGTTTCCTGTTGTTGGAGGTGGATCTTCAGGGCATGCTTCCAGAGTGGTGACTGTGGGATTGAGAGACAGATCCGCACGGTTACTATTTGGCTTCCTCCGCCTTCCAGTAGCGCATAGGAGTGTCTATTTCTCCCCAGTCCCGGTCTCGCCAGTAGCAAATGCCAGTCTTCTGAAATTTTGCCAAAGTCTTGGGTCTTGGGAATTCCTTAGCATCTTTTAGGTATTTAATATGGCAAAGAAGATGAAAACACTGCTGTGTCTAGTTTTTGTAGTTGTTCCCCTCAGAAGGGGAGTTGTGCCTGGCTCGCTCTGCCATGAGCAGAAGTAGAATTCACAGCGACACGTTTCCCCTGTGTGACCAGTCTGACTGGAGGAGCGGGGCTGGCAGTTGGTGTGAACATGTTAATTATTGTGCTGTCAGATGTACCACATTTTCCAAGGCTGCTGCAAGGAAGAGTGATTAATTGTCAAATGTAGGATAAGAATTTTAATTGAGTGCTTAGAATAGTAGAACTTTGGTTTTGAAATGATATACTTTCATCTGTAAAATAAAAAAAAGAAAAGCAGCCTACTACCAAAATAACAGCATAAAGCATACTTTCATCATAAATGATTATTTCAGAAATACACTTTCCATAGGTTAGATTGTTGCTTTTTTTCTTTGTGTAATAAGAACATTTGAATATGGTTACATGGTTATTCATGGGTTAAAGCCAGTGAACTCTAGTATCTTGTGTTCATCATTTTTTAAAATGGAACATTAGTTTGTTAAATGATAAATTAACCATTTTGGGCATCCAAGGCTTTAAGAACAAGTGAAGGAAAGTTTAGCCATCTGAGCGTTATTGACATATTTTGGTGTCTTTGGGGTTGTATAGCTGAAGTGTCCCAGAGCTGTCCGCATCCCTAGGTCACAGGCATTCATTTCTTTTGGGAGATTGAGGATCACTAGCAGCAACTAACATGCATATACATCCATATGTAATTTGGGGTTAGGGTCCCAGGTTTTGAGCAAAGAAATGAAAAGCACCTTGGTGCGCCTGGGTGGCTCAGTCGGTTAAGCATCCAACTTCGGCTCAGGTGGTGGTCTCACAGTCTGTGGGTTCGAGCCCCGCATCGGCCTCTGTGCTGACAGCTCAGAGCCTGGAGCCTGCTTCATATTCTGTGTCTCCCTCTCTCTCTGCCCCTCCCCCACTCACTCTCTGACTCTATCTCAAAAAAACAAAAAGCACGTAGACCTGGGAATCTATATTTTTTATAAAAGTAAACTATGACTCTGTTTTAGAATATGTCCTTAAATGACCTTTACCGCAGACAAATGTCTTTGTTTAAGAAAGCAATTGCCACAGCATTAAGTATTAAGATTCCTTGGATTGTTCTATACACAGGTGTATTATCTCTACAACTGAAATAAGTTAACAAATGATGAAATTTTATGGTCAACTGACCAAGCCACCCAGGCGCCCCTGGAATGATGACATTTTATGGTAGAAGTTCTTAGTGTAGGGAAGCTCGATCAGAGTTGCAGTGGTATTTACATCCAGAGCTGGGCTAACCTCTGCTTACAACCTGGATGCAAAAGCAAATTCTTTCTCCCTCCCTCCATTCCTTCCTTCCTTCTTTCCTTCCTAAAAAGCGATTTTGTAGAACAAATACCTTGTAGGTTTCAAAACTTTTTAAACATCCTATTCATATTAATAGGATGAATCCAGTGATATAATAAGCAGATGAAAGAAACTTTAAAGGTTTTAGTTACATGTTTATCACTCATATTTATACTAAGTGTCTTTTGTAAACCACCTCTGTTTTTTTATATTTTATATATTAAAAATTATTTTAAACGTTTTATTATTGAGACAGAGAGAGACAGAGCATGAGCATGAGAGGTGCAGAGACAGGGGGAGACACAGAATCTGAAACCGGCTCCTGGCTCTGAGCTGTCAGAACAGAGCCCAATGTGGGGCTTGAACTCACAAACCACGAGATCATAATCTGAGCTGAAGTTGGATGCTTAACTGACCGAGCCACCCAGGTGCCTCTATATTTTATGTTTGTATTTTATTTTACTTTTTAAATGTTTTTTTAATGTCTTTATTTTATTTTGAGAGCGACAGAGTGAGAGTGGGGGAGGGGCAGAGAGAGAGGGAGACCGAGTCTGAGCAGGCTCCAGGCTCTGAGATGTCAGCACAGAGCCCGATGCGGGGCTTGAACCCACAGACTGTGAGATCATGACCTGAGCCGAAGTCGGATGCTTAACCTACTGAGCCACCCAGGAGCCTCTATGTTTGTATTTTAGAGAGCGAACTGGGGAGGGGGCAGACGGAGAGAGAGGATCGTAAGCAGGCTCCATATCTAGTGCAGAGCCTGATGTGGGGCTCGATACCACAACCCTGGGATCATCACCTGAGCCAAAATCAAGACTCAGATGCTCAGCTGACTGAGCAAGCCATCCAGGAGCCCCCGTAAACCACCTTTATAAAACAAGGCACTGAGATTTAATTATGCTGGAATTAAAATGCAAAAACTTAATAAAAAATCAGTGGATGTTAAGGAAGATACATTAGTGAGTTAGAACGAGACCCTGCTCTGAATAGGTTCAGCGCTGGTCGGGAGGAAGAGACCAATATGAAAAACAAAGATTGGACCATGTTTGAAGAGGGCTGTCTTGGTGGTTTGCTTGGGGCCATGAGACCTGTTCAGTCTGACGGGTCTGGAGATGGTGTTTCTAGGAGATGACTTTATTCTTGAACTGAATCTTGACGATAGGTAGGAATTAACTCCTGAGTGACCTCCTGCGTGAGGAGTCAGTGTTTCAGGCAGACAGAATCCCCTACGCCAAGGGAGAGAAGCGTGAAATGTTTTCATGAGCCATTTTTAAGGTTCCTCCCAGTATTATTTTGAGATATTTAGAGTAATTTGCTTGAAAGTACTTCGTCATAGAGGTGTAAAATTATATGCGTGAGTTGATTTTAGTGTCTCCTCTATGAAAGGTTAGTTTGTAGGTGAGGCATGCTATCAGTTATGCACCCTCAAGAGTTGATTGGTTAGCATCGGAAAGACTGTTCATAATCAGTTCACATCCGTGAACTGATGACCCTTTTGTTAGATTATTTTCATTGGTGAAATGAGTCCTTTTTTAAAGATCTGTGGATTGGCTGGAAATTTTAGGCAAGTGGCCCACCCTTGGAAGGGTACACGTCTCCAGTGAGCCCAGTGGATTGGCGTTCTTGGCGTTGGACTCGGATTTGTTTCTGCATTTTGTACGTTGGAAGCCTTTGGCAGTCCGGGGAAGTCTGTGAACTCATCCTTGGAAAGATATTTTTAAATGCATAAGGGAAAATAATGTGCGTAGGGATATGCAGGAAAGAATTTGTACTGAAATACAGATATCAAGATATTTTTGAGATGGAACGTATTTGCCCTGCTCCTGGGGCCAAGGAGTCACCATTACTGTTTCCAAGAGCCACTCTCTGGGGTCGCTCTCCCTGCTACCACTGCCATGTGTCACTTTGAGCACCCTTGGAGCTGTGGTCTTGTATTTTACAGCTGCCCCCCTCTTTGTGAGACTTACTGTGTGACCTCCAGGGATTTGGGGCCCGAGGCTAGAATTTTGTTCAAGGCATCATCATGAGCCCATCTGCTCTCTCCGTTAAAGTTGCTTTCTCAGCTCTGACCAGTATCTTGTAGGTTATAGATCCAGTTCATTGTCTTAGTGTTCTTTTGGATGTTTTAAAAATAAATTGAGGGTGAACTACTCTAAATATCTTCAAAAGGGGGGAAAAAGGCCCAAGTCATCACCTGGATGGATTTGTAGGCCTTTACATCTAACTTTTAGTGGCCATTTATTTCAAGGGCTGGCAGTGACAAAATACACCTTCTCCTCTGGCAAGAAACTCTGGCTCATTCACATATCCCAATTGATGTAATGTTAGTTATTTCACATTTGTGTTCATTTCCATTCTAGACCTTATTAGCTATTAGGTTTTGATAGTGGTGGCCATAAAATCCCTGTACCTACGTCCTTCGAGCTCATTGACATTATTTGTGTGTGTGTGTGTGTGTGTGTGTGTGTGTGTGTATGAAATCTAATTATGTGGGTCTGGTTATACTTAATATTTGAGTCAATGTTGAGATGTGTCACTCTTGCAAATCTTTTTCTCGCATTTTGTTGAGAGTAGATACAGTAAGCCTTCTGATATGTACAGGAGTATATTGAAGGGCCTTACCTTCTTAAATTTCTTCTTACGTTTTCTTTATATTTTCTATTATAGTTTTACTCCAAGAACTCTGCTCTTTGCTCCGAAGTAACTAGCATCTTAAAACTAACTTTTGTCTGTTCTATTTTGCTAGAATCATTGCATGTTTAACTTTAAGTGAACATTTTTGCCAAAGGTATATGGCGTTTTTCATTTTGGAATTCAACAACCAACAATCTTTTCCTAAAAACCATTTATTACTTTGATTTATGTAGTTATTGAATAGAATATAAATAAAATGGATGAAGCTGTTTTTCAGGGTTTATCTCCCTTGCCTTGTTTGAATTGCTAAGCATCCAGACATTTTCAGAGTAATTTTATTTTTCTGTGATTTATGGGCAGCTTTCATTTAATAATGTAATCAACTGTCATTGCTCAAGAAAAATATGAATGAAAGGTGAATAGTCAAATAATCTAAATTGCCTTGTAGTCTTCATTTACATATTATAGCAAGCACTTATTTCTCCATTACCATCCTCTACCTGAATAAATATATTTTTAATATAGAAATTTACATTTGGTATGTATTTAAGATTATAGGTATTGTTTCAGGCTACATAGTGAGATACTTTCTGTATCTTTTTGCAGGTTGATTGCTTTCATTAAATATATTGATTATCCATTCTATTTTTTAACTCTTGAAATCAGATCTTCAGTGAATATCTTTGAATGTGTTACCTAGAAGCTGTGGTTGGAGTTGTGAAAGTCTTCTTCCAAGTTTTTGTACCTGTTTATTGGTTTATTGGTATGTGGGTACCCATTTGCCCTGGGGTTTGCAGCCTTTGGAACTAAGGTGATTTCTTCACTGGATGTGTGTAAATCAGTATCTCCATGTTCTCATTTTCATTTCCTCGGTAGTGGGTTTGGCTAGTTTTCATATGTTTGTTGGCTATGTGGGTGTTCTCTTTTGAGAACCACTATTCCTGTCTTTTGTCCAGTTTTGGGAGTTGTTTATCTTTTTTCTCACTGATTTTTTCCCTCCTGTATTCCGCATATAAATCCATTGTCAGATCTTGGTATTGCAGAACTTTCTCCTAGCCAGTGGCTTTTCTTCTCATTTTGTTTAAGGGACTCATCTGATATAAATGTTTTTTTTTTTTTATTAATGTAGTCAAACTTATTAATATTTTTCTTTTAGTTTGTACTTTTTAGGTTTTATTTAAGAAGTCCTTTCTAGGGCACCTGCGTGGCTCTATTGGTTGAGTGTCCAGCGTCAGCTCAGGTCATGATCTCATAGTTCGTGAGTTCGAGGTCCACATCTGGCTTGCTGCTGTCAGTGCGGAACCTGCTTCAGATCCTCTGTACCCTTCTCTCTCTGCCCCTCCCCTACATACACTCTAAAAAATAAACATTAAAATTTTTTAAATAAAGAAGTCCTTTTCTGCCCTAATATCACGAAACTATGCTATTTTCCTTTAAATCCCTTTCTTTTTTAACTATTTGACCCTTAAGCCTCCTGTAATTATTTTTTTTAGTATTTTCTGGTATTTTTTACCAAATAGATAGGTAATTGTACCTCTGCCCTTAAATGAAAACTCTACGTGTTTTTCCACTGTTGCTTATGCTGTTGCTGGCCGTTGCTGAATTCCCGTATGTGTCTGTTTCTAGGCTTTCAGTTATAATCCATGAACTTCTTTGTCTAGTTCTACATTTACACCCCTTTGTTTCCCTTATAGGAAGCCTGGATACTTGGTAGGGTAAACCATCTCTGCCCCACAATTTCTTGAAAATTCTCTATTATTCTTGATTCTCCACTGTGCTCTGGAGCTAAAATGTGATGTGAAGACAGAGTTGCGTATACAGAAGGAAGATAGTGTATTATTGTGCTGGGCAGGGGAGGCTGCAGGAGGCTAATGTCTCTACGACTGCAAGCCCCCCTGGGTAAAAGGCTGAGGGGGTTTAGAGGAAAATACAGGACCGGGGCGGTGTCAGTAGGAATGTGGTTTGTGCTGCCGGCTGCCTTCATCATGTCTTCCTCGGTGGCCTCGTGGCCTAGCTTCGGCGCGGCCATCCAAGTCTCGTTATTAAGTATACATTGAGGTCAGCGAGATGTCAATATCGGGACTGAGTTCCTGGAACCAAGCATTCTATGGAAAAATAAATGACGGGCAGGGAGAGGCTTCAAGAATGAAGAAGGGAAAAATCTGTTCAGAGTCCAGCCTTGCTGAAGCACCAATGTGTCCATCTTAATTTCCATCCATCTTTATGTTTCTATAGCATTATCACTGTTTTCCAAATACATAATAGAATCAATATGAGGAGTTAATGCAAACCTTCTTGGAATATTTATTTGCACCACATTGGAATTATGGGTTAATTTGCAGAGCTGACCTCTCGGAGTCTATTTCTCAATGACTACATGTTACCTTTGTTTACGCCTTCTCTGATATATGGATCTGAGTTTCTGACCTATATCATTTTTCTTCCCTCTGAAGAACTTTTTAAAACATTTCTTGCAAGGCAGGTCTACTGGCAGACAATTTCTTCCATTTTTGTTTGTGTGAGAAAACTCTGTATTTCTCCTTTTACTTTTGAGGGATAATTTCACTCAGAATTCTAGGTTGGTGGTTTCTCTTCTCTTAACACTTGGAATATTTTGCTCCAGCGTGACCTATCGGGTAAAATGAATTGAGAGAAGCAGGTCATTAGAGTGAGCTTTGATGTGAATGTGGCTTGAAGCTGGGTTATGTTCCCGTGTGCAATACCTGTGGTTTCAGAGGCTACAGTTCCCTCCAGTGTCCTAGTTTCTGTCTCTCCTGTTGTTTTGGGTTTTCCTAATAGCTCCTTCTGGCCTAAGACCTGTGCCTTGCAACTCTCGGTGGTGACCCATGTTACTGTACAGGAGCCCTTTGCTGTTGTGGTAAGGCATGGCCATGGCCGGAGGGGAGACGTGCCAGAGTCCCCTGGGTGGGAGTCTTTTTGTGAGCCTCTGCCTCTGGTCTGTGACCTTCGCAAGTGTCTGTCACTTGTCCCTGCGCCCACGCCCAGGGGAGACAGGAAGGCTCAGAGGGTGCTGGAGTTGGGCTTGTCTTTCCCACGTCTGTTGGGTTCTAGTAAAACCCTAGTAGAGGCTCTGGGACCATAGTGTCCTTTGTGTCCAGGCCGTTGTGAAGAAGAGGAGAATGTTCTGAGCATGTTTCAGAATGGTGCATTTTTCCTTCGCTCTGCTGGAAGCATGAGGGGGTTTTCTCTGATCTTCAGCCCAGGAATCCAGTGGGGAGTCTGGGAAGTAAACTCCAGGGCATGTAGAGGCTCCGTAAGGCTGGGCTCCAGGAGTGTTTGTCCCCCGAGCTCGGGCCCCCTTCGGGTCAGTCACCCTTCGGGTTTTGTGCCAGCTGCTGACTCCACTGGCTGCGATTCCATTTGCCTGTCTCTTCAGGGGAGCGGTTTGTTCTGTGACGTCAGTTTCTTGAGGCGTCTGAAGAGTTGTCAGCTTTGTTTGGTTAGCTTTTTCCCTGTTGTGAGGATGGTCGTGCCAGCGTTCAGGGGCTTTGTAGGAGTGTGTCCTTGGCTACCATACCTGTCAGTATTTTCTACATTTTTTAAATGTGAAAGTCACAATATCATAGGTATTGTAGAGTTTGATTGCTCTTGTAGATTGTATCTTAATTATGTTATTTAATTGGTTGTTGTAGGCATGTCGGAATACTGTTGTCTGTTCATCTGCTGTCTGATGATCTTGCTTTTTGATCATGCCTAATTGTTTTTCAAACTTGAGTTTGACACTTATGCTTTATTTCAGTCCCACTCCTTTTTTAATATATTCTCTTCAACCTTTAAGGTAGATGTTGATCATGTGGTAGGTGTCAGTAGTGGGATTTCCTTGTTTCCCTTGCATTGTTTTTGTCTTTGACATAACTGGGAGTGTAGAGCAATCACGGTTCCTTAGTGGAGCATGATGTCTATGCTTTGATGTGACATCACTTAATGGAAGAGGGTAAACAGAACATCTGTAGTTCTTAGGGTCCTTGTACCAATATCTGGATAGAATATTATCTATCAATTTACAAGGTAGAGCTAGAATGGGTTAACACTGGTGGATCACTACCCATGTATAGAGATCTTTACCTGTGTGGGGCTTCATTTCCATGGTTTCGATAGCAAGATGGTTTTGTGGGGCTGTGAACAGTTTCTTCTGCCCTTTTACCAGAGTAGGGAGAACCAATGCTCATCGTAGGATCAGGAATAAATTGAGTTGTGAACAGTGGGGTTTTGTTTATTGTCACCAAAATAGTTCATCAAAGGAGAGAGTAGTTTTCCACATTAGACTGCGGAACTGATTTGTCCTTTCTTCCTTGCACTGGGGGGAATCGATTTGTTAGTTTGGAGTTGCCTTCAAACCACATTTGGTTGTACTCCCAATAACCAGGAAATCCTAGAGGCGGTTTGTGTAGTGGATTTACATCTTTTGAATCTATTTCTAAGAATAACCAAGATGAACTTGTCATAGCTCTTTGATGTATTTAATAAAACACGAGGATTGGGTGTCTCCTTTTCCCCCAGTATTTTGATTGTGTAGTTAAAACTTGAATAATGATCACCAGCTTATATATATTCATTTGGTGGTTTAATGTCAACCTGTGCCGACCAGATTGTGGATTATATACTCAGGTTCCTTTCATAGACTCCGAAGGTTTTGATAAATTACAGTTTTGATGATCAGAATGCCATTTTGACCTGAGGGCTTTTTCAGAGTTAAATGAGCTTGGAGGTTTATTAAATGTCATGGAGAGTTTAAATCCAGGATGAATTTAGCTGTTGATTTTCACCGTCTTTTGATTAGTGATTCTGTCAGTGCAAAAAGCACAGATAGTAGTTAATACTAGTTTTGTCATTATAAACATTTGAACCAAGTCTTTGACCTCTTTTCTTTAAGGTTATTGATTATATCCTGCCACCCCTGGTCTCCTTGGTTCAGAGCCAAAACGGTAAGTGTGAGCCCGTCACCGAGCATGCCAGCCAGCTACATGTTCTGTTCTCCTTCTGTCTCCCCGTGCTCACGTTCGCGGCGTTTCTTTCTTTCAAGTGGAGTGGAGGCTCTTCAGCTTGCGGTTGCTCTCAGAAACCACGTCTCTACTCGTGAACCGGGAGGTTGGGGATGGCAAGAAGGAGGCGAATGTTGACGCCGACGGCAACCTACTGGCTCTCGTCAGAGATGTCTTACTTCCACAGTAAGTCCCGTTGCTGCATCTGCGCAGAGAGGTGCAGGGTGTCCGGGTACTTCTGTCAAACTCGGTCCAACGATGGGGCTGGGGTCTCAGTGTCCTCACGTTTTTGTACGTGTGCTCACGTACTCACAAAAACGAAGTTTGGAAACAGAGGCACTGCAGACTGCGACCCTGCCAGGGTCCCAGGAGAATCCATTTAGAGCCTTAGCTGTTTTCCGTAAGGCCCAGGACTCTGAGGTTATGCAGATGTAAAGGTGTTCATGGCCAGAGGGTAAGGTCTGTTATTCAAGGTCAGCATTACAAGACTGTTGGAATAGGGAATCGGGACGTTTCCTGACCCTACTCAGAAATCATAGAGATGGAAAGAAATCTTTCTTCACCCCAAACTCTTGGAGGGGAAGTTAAGTTTAGTTACAAATAGGATATTTCTGTGGGTTGGCGGGGCGGGGTAGGGGAGTGGCTGGTGCTAGAACAAGTAATGGCTGGCTGTTAGTTAACACAATGGGGTTACCTTTCCCCTTCTTCTCCATTGCTCATAGAGCAAACACGGAAGGGTGACTAGTGAGAGGGCCCGAGGCAAACGTGTGAAACTCTAAAATGACACCTTGTAATCAAGGCACGCTGAATTTTTTCTCCCACGCTGTGAGTTTTATCCAGCAGAAGTACAGGGATGCCTCGTTTTATGCTGCTTTGCTGTATCGTGCTTCACACGTGGTGCAGCCCTCACAGTTGAAGGTCCGTGGCAACCCAGTGTCGGGCAAGGCTGTTGGCACCAGTTTTCCAACAGCCTTTGCTCACTTCATGTCTCTGGGCTACATTTTGGTAATTCTCACAGTGGTTCAAACTTTTTTATTATATCTGTTTTGATCTGTGATCAGTGATTATGACTCGCTGAAGGCTCAGGTGATGGTTAGCACTTTTTAGCAATGAAGTTTTTAAAAATTATGTGAGTTGTTTTAGACATAATGCTGTTGCACAGTTAGTAGACTATAGTATAAAGTAACTTTTATACGTGGTGCAAAACCAGACCATTCATTTGACCTTTTTAAGGATCATTTGACCTTATGTTTATTTTTGAGAGCGAGCGAGCGTGTGAGAACATAAGCATGAGAGAGAGCGTGAGTGAGTGGGGGAGGAGCAGAGAGAAGGAGACAGATTCTTAAGTAGGCTCCAGGCTCTGAGCTGTCAGCACAGAGCCTAACGTGGGGCTTGAACCCATGAACTGTGAGATCATGACCTGAGCTGAAGTCGGATGCTTAACTGACTGAGCCCCCCCCCCCGGTACCCCTCATTTGACCTTTTTTATTGCTGCATTTGCTTTACTTTGGGGACTTGGATTGGAACGCACTGTGTTTTTGAAGTATGCCTGGAGTTAAAGTTGAAAAATGTATGCCGGGTATCACTATTAAGGAAAGTTTTACAGAATTCAAGTTTGCACGTCATGCACTGACGTGCCTGCCTGATCCTGGCGTCTTCTGGGGCCCCTGCCGCAGCCTGAAGCCAACAGGTTACAGGAATGGCACTGTCCCCAAATGCTCCCCTCACCTTATTCAACCTCTCCAGATCTCTGGTTCTCATCGAAGAAGACATTCATCCCCACAATATGTAGAAACCAGATCCGATTATGTTTTGAAGACTAAAGCACGCATCGTAGGCTGAAGAAGGTACATTTCTGAAGCCTGCGGCCCGCGTGTCTGAGCCTCCTCCGGTGGAGGGGGCCTGTCTTGACTCGGTGGAGTGGGATCTGTACTGGCTTGGTTTATCGAGCCAGACTGGTTTCTTTTTATTCCTCCACAGTGGTACTTGGTCTCCAGGAGAAGCCTGATAATCAGTATCTACCGTAACAGTGCTTTTGATACTGGGTGTCTCCATCTGTTGAGCGTCTGACTTCAGCTCAGATCATGATCTTGTGGTTTCTGAGTTCAAACCCCACGTTTGGCTCTGTGCTGACAGCTTAGAGCCTGGAGCCTGCTTCGGATTCTGTCTCTCTCTCTCTCTCTCTCTCTCTCTCTCTCTCTCTCTCTCTCTCTCTCTCTCTCTCTCTCTGACCCTCCCCTGCTCATGCTCTGTCTCTCTCTCTCTCAAAAATAAGTAAATATTAAAAAGAAGTAAAAAAAATACCCCCACTTTTGATACCCAAAGTAAAAAAAGTGGTTATCTGTGTGAAAGAAAACAATTTAGAACCTTGTTCTGTGGCGCTTTCTCAGCGCGAAACTAGAAGTAAAAGTATTTTTGGTTGCATATGTTCTGAGTGTGTCCATTCATACTTACATGGGTAAATAGAAGACTAGAACAATCTTTCATGGGATTAATGCGTGCCATCAGTGCCATCTTACACTGATACTTCTGAACTATAGTAATTATCTGCATCTTTCTGACAAGAAAGTACCTAAAAACATATTTGTGCAAACTGTGATGTCCTTTGGCCATCTGCTACCTAACAGCTTACAGAGAAGCGTTTTTCAGGGTCTGATGCGCGCCCCCACCATCGGGACAGGGTTCTCAGGGGCCCGATGCGCGCCCCCCACCGTCGGGACAGGGTTCTCAGGGGCCCGATGCGCGCCCCCCA